>CM028131.1:100902500-100915000 GCA_016271365.2 Neoceratodus forsteri
CTTGGTAAAGGTATGGACGGAACTCCAGACTGCTGCCACACAGATCTCTGCTGCAGAAACATTATGGAGAAAGGCTGCAGAAACAGCCATGCCCCTAGTGGAATGAGTCTTGACAGACCCCGGCAAGGGTTTTTCATATTTCTGATAACAGAAGCGAATGCAGTTGGCTAGCCACTAAGAAAGGCACTGCATGGATACGGCTTTCCCAAAGGTCCTGGGGGCAAAAGAATCAAAGAGCCGATAGTCTTTATGTGTCTCTTTGGTTCGAAAGGTACAACACCGCAAGATCCGGTGTACATCCAACGTATGCAATAGAGCCTCACCTCTATTAGCTGGGGCCGGACAATACACTGGAAGCTTGACTGGTTGGTTCAGAGTGAGCTCCGATACCACCTTAGGAAGGAACACAGAGGATGAGTTTGGAGGACTGCTCGGTCCTTGTGAAAAATAAGGTACGGCCCTTTAGAAAACAAGAGCCTGAAGCTTGGAAATCTTTTGAGCAGAAGTAAGGGCAACCAAAAACAGTGCATTCAGAGAAAGGAAGCGCATATCGCAGCTCATCGCTGGTTCAAAGAGAAGGGAGAGTGAGATTCTCAAATACAAAATTAAAATCCCAAGGTGGTGTAGGGCTGCATATGGGGGTTTCATATGGAGGATCCCTTTTAGAAAGGTTTTTCAGATCTCCAACTGAGCCTTGGGTTTACCATCTACCAGCACATGGTAAGCCGAAATGGCTGATAAATGAACCTTTAAAGTAGGAATACGAAAGCCCAGAATCTGAAAGATGAAGCAGGTACTCCATTAACTGTGGGGTTGAACAGGTAAAGGGGGCCAAACCCTTGGAGGTCGCCCAAATAGAAAAACGATTCCACTTCATGGCATAAGTGGATCTCGCGGAAGGCTTCCTGGGTGGAAGAACAATGGGGAATAATAAAAACTGCCATCACAGAGGTAACGAGCCTTTGTGTGAAGCAAATAAACAAAACAAGATGTAAGAAACCACTATGGTTCTCAAAGGAAGTGGCAGTGAAGGTTCAAGAGACAAAAAGAAAGCATTCAGGAAGTACAAGGAATCGCAGAAGGAGCAGGACAGAGAACTGTATCAGTTAAAGCAAAAGGAGGCTGGGAAGGCAGTCAGAACAGCAAAGGCCCAAACCGAGGAAAAGATAGCCAACTCAGTTAAGAAGGGGATAAAACCTTTATAGGTACATCAGGAAGCGAAGGAAGACCAAGGGAGGGATAGTGAGGCTTAATAAAGGGAGGGAGGGAGGTGGGCAGAGGAGACTGTGAAAGGCAGAGATACTAAACAAATATTTTTGCTCAGTATTTACAAAGCAAGAGGGGAGGTACATAAACAAACAGTAGTAACACGCTGGATACAGAAGTTGATACCAGCCCATTTACAGAAGAAAGGGTTCTGAAAGAACTCTTAAAACTGAACGTGGACAAAGCAATGGGGCCTGATGGGATTCATCCCAGAATTCTAAAAGAACTAAGGGTAGAACTAGTGACACCACTGACTACCCTTTAACAAATCATGGGAGGATGGGTGGTACCCGAGGACTGGAGGAGGGCAGATGTGATTCCCTTCACAAAAGTGGGAGCAAGGCAGAAGCAGGAAACTATAGACCTGTTAGTTTAACCTCAGTGATAGGGAAAATGATGGAATCACTTCTAAAGGAAAGAACTGTCGAGTATCTAGAGGCCAGAAGGGCACAGGACCCTAGGCAGCATGGATTCACAGCAGGAAGGTCATGCCAGACGAATCTGATAGATTTCTTTGACTGGGTGACCAAAGTAGTAGATCAGGGAGGGGCTGTGGACATGACCTACTCAGACTTTAGCAAGGCATTTGACACAGTCCCACACAAAAGATTAATATATAAGTTAGCCAGCCTGGGAGTGGGTCCCAAGATGACAGCCTGGGTAAAGAACTGGCTGGAGAATAGGACACAGAGAGTAATAGTAAATGGAGTCCACTCAGAAGAAAGGAGAGTTATTAGTGGGGTACCGCAGGGTTCAGTATTAGGACCGGTCCTCTTCAATGTCTTTATAAGCGACATTGCAGAAGGACTGGAAGGAAAAGTATGTCTCTTTGCAGATGACACTAAAATCTGCAACAGAGTTGGTGCACAGGGTGGGGTGGAAAGGATGAGAAGGGACTTGGCAAGGTTAGAGGAATGGTCAAATGTATGGCAGCTTAGATTCAATGCTGAGAAGTGCAGGTAATGCACCTGGAAACAAAACCCAGGGAACAGTACACAATATGGGGTGAGATACTAACAACAAAAATGGAGAGGGACCTGGGGGTAGTCATATCAGATGACCAAAGATGGGCAAGGTATGAGAGGGCAGTAAGGAGGGTTGGGGGATACTGGGATGCATAGGGAGAGGCATCACCAGTAGAAAACAGGAAGTTATTATCCCTCTGTACAGACAGCTGGTGAGACCCCATCTGGAGTACTGTGTGCAGTTCTGGAGACCCATCTCACAAAAGACATAGACAGGATGGAGCTGTCCAGAGGAGGGCAACTAAAATGGTGCAGGGTCTGCACGGAAGACATATGAAGAGAGACTTAAGGAGCTTAATATGTATAGCCTCGAGGAAAGGAGGGAGAGGGGGGACATGATAGAAACTTTCAAGTACCTCAAGGGAATCAACAAAGTCCAAGAGGGTAGCATCTTTCAAAAAAAGAGGTGTGCAAGAACAAGAGGGCACAATTTGAAGATGGGGGGGTGGCTCAGAGGTAATTTAAGGAAGTATTTTTTCACAGAGAGGGTTGTGGATGCATGGAACGGCCTTCCGGAGGAGGTTGTGGAGTCAAAATCAGTAGTGGAATTCAAGCATGCATGGGATAGTCATAAGGCAGTTCTGGGGGTTGGGGGTAGGAAGAAGTAGGCTGCTGGTTAACTAGTATCTGCAGCTTATCCAGTAGGTAGGGAAATGGGCAGACTGGGTGGGCCAAGCAGTTCTTATCTGCCGTCAAATTCTATGTTTCTATGTTTGAGCAACTCTAGGAAACCCTGAAGCAGGAAACAGCTATGTCTGCAGGAGCCAGGCATGGAGATGTAGGATCCTGAGCCCAGGGTGCACTAGCAGACCCTTGTCCTGGGTTAACAGGCTGAGAGACAATGGAAGCTGAACTGGGGATTCCCTGGACAACTGGAGAAGTGGAAACCAAATCTGACTGGGCCACAGAGGAGCAATGAGGATCATTCGTGTTCTCTGCCTGAAGTTTGATGAGCACCCTCTGAAGAATGGGAAAGCGTATAAAAAAAAAAAAATCTCCCTGTCCAGGAGAGACAACGCTACATGCCAAAAAGCACCACGCTCTGGAACGAGTGAGCAAAAGCTAGGAAACTTTGCGTTGGATGGGGAGGCGAATAGGTAGAGTTCCAGTCGCCCCCATCTCTGGAATAGTGATTCCGCCACTTCCTGATATAGTTCCCCATTCGTGAGTGAGGGTGGACAATCTGCCAGGACATTCTCCACTCCTGGAACATGCACGGCCTGGAGAGGAAGGTCATTTTAAATTGGCTAGTTCTACACTCATCACTTCCCTGCAAAGGGGGTAGGAATGCGTGCCTCCTGCTTGTTGAGATACCAGACCACTGAGGTATTGTCCATCTGGATGAGCAGTACTCCCTTGGGAAGAACGGTCTGAAAAGCTTGGAAAGCATACAAGACCGCTCTCATCTCCAAAATATTGATGTGTAGAGACATCTCCGACCAGGACCAAAGACCCTGGGTCTGATGGTTCCCCAGATGAGCCCCCCCAGCCTAGATTGGAAGCATCCATGGTCAGGACTCCAAGAGGGTCTGAGCCTCGAAAGGGAAGGCCAGAACAAAGGTTCGTAGTATCCCTCCACCACAGCAGATCCCTCTGAAGTGCAGAGGAGATGAGGACTGGCTGGTCCAAATGGTCCTGGAGTTGGTCCCACTGAACCCTCACGGACCACTGAGGAATTCTCATGTGAAGCCTCACCAGGGGAACCATGGAGATCAAGGCCGCCGCCATCAAGTAGAGAGATGAAGAACTTCTCTGGCTAGTAGGCATCTGGAAGAGGCCACCAGGGTGGCCTGATCGATCAGAATGTCCCTCCGATACAGAGGGAGGAATGCTCTACCCTGGACTGTATCCAGAATAGCTCCAATGAACTGAAGCCATTGCAAAGGAGTCAAAGATGACTTGGGGATACTGACTGGAATCCCCAGTGTGGAGAATAGGTCCAGGGTAATCGAAAGGGATTCCCTGGACAGAGCAGAGATCAGCCAGTTGTGCAGGTAAGGAAAAACTGCTATGCCCCGTCATCTCAGAGCCGCAGCCACCATCACTAGGCACTTGCTGGGTGCCGAGAAAAGGCCAAAAGGGGGAGAACTTTGAACTGAAAGTGCTGCCCCAGAAGACAAACCGCAGGAAGTGGCAATGACCTGGGTTTATCGAGATATGCAGGTAAGCATCCCGCATGTCCAGGGTGCACAACCAATGATTCTCCTGCAACAAAAGGTAGGAGAGTCTGGAGGAATAGCATCCTGAACTTTTTGTACTCTTCTAACAGGTTTAACCTGCTGAGGTCAAGGATGGGTCTTAGGTCACCTGTCTTTTTTGGAACCAGGAAAAAATGGGAGTAAATCCCCCACCCTCTGTGCCGAAGAGGGACTGGCTCTATTGCCTCCTCTGACGAGAGAGGCTCAACTCTCTCCTTTACTAGAAGTACCTGGTCTTGGGAGTAGGCTGACCGAGGAGGAGGAGACCCCGGGGGAAGTTTCAGGAACTCCAAGGTGCGTCTTTCTGACACCAACTGCAGGATCCAGTCGGAAGTGATGTTTCACCACTCCTGCATGTGGCGAGCAAACCTCCTCCCCACCGGCTCCTCACCCTGTAGCAGAGGAGGGGGTGGGGCAGGGGAGTCTGAGGTGGCAGGACGGGCTGGGGGAGGACCCTCAGACCAGCGCAGAGTTTTGGAGGCAGGGTGTGTGGATACTGTCCCCGTGGCCATGCACTTACCCTGACTAAACTGGATACATCGACTATGCTGCCTCCAGGTCCGCTTCCGAAAAGGCTTCTGGGGATGACTGCCTGATCGGTACATGGACCTCACAGACCTAAGAGCTTAGCCGCGTTCCTAGAGGTCAGTGATAATGTCCTTGGTGTCCCCTCTGAAAAGCACTGAGCCCGGAAAGGGGACATTCTGAATCGCCAAGCTAGGCGTGCCACTGAAGGGAAACTGCGGTTGCCGAGGATCGAGCCACCAAGGCGATGGAGTCATAGGTGGCCCAAAGAGCATGCCTACAAGTTTTTTTTTTAAATTTCCGAACGTCCTGGGTGAGCTCCTCCTTGAGTTCTAAACCTGGCATAGATTGGATTTGTTCCTCTAGCCTGGCTAGGGTGGCTTTTGGGTGGGACACCATGTGGGCTACATAGTTTAAGGACCTCAAAGTGCACTTAGACAAGAAGACTCTTTCCAAACTGGTCCAACTGCTTCGACTGTCAGGAGGAGAAGTGCTCATACGTTTAGGTAAGTTAGAATGGTCCTGAGCAGCTGAAATGACAGAGTCCACCTTGGGGAGGTGCTGCCAAGAAAGGGGCCTCCCTAGGCACCCGGTAAGTCCTGTCCGCTCTCTTGGGGGCAGCCAAGATGAAGTGGGGCAGTTTCCAAATGGTCGTGGGGAGGTCTTGATGAGGTCCAATCCAGAGAGGAACTGGGATGGGGAACAAAGACTCTAGGAGCAAATGCTCGGTGAGCCTTTGCCACAATGGGCCCTGTTCATACTACTCCCACTCATAGTATTTCTGGATGATCCTCAGCAGGTCCGAGAAAGAAGGATCCTCAGGTGGGGACTTGGGAGAATCCTTCCTTACAAGGACCGGGGTTTCAGCACCAGACGAATCCCCCGAAGAATCCGCCCACAAATCCAGATAGTCTCCAGACTCAAAATCTGGAAGGGTTATGTCTTGAAGGTCGCTTCCCTGGACATGGACTGTGTCTGATTGGGAGTCCACAAGGTTAGGGGACCTAGGAGAGGAGTGAGATTGAGGGAGCCTACTCTCCAGGTCTGTCACCAACTCAGACCATGCCTCCTTCCACCAGGACTGGATAACAGCCCTGACATCTGGTTAAGGAGCCGGAGGCAGGGGAGGAGGAAAAGGGAGATAGGCATGGAAAGGAGGATAATGATACCCGTGATATCCCAGAGTACTACTGGCTGGGAAGGACTCCCTCTATCAGGGATAGGAGGCTCCTCCCGAGGAAGCTCCATCGGAGAAGGAGGAACCCCTTGCTCTGGGAACCCTGCAGGGGAGTGCGGTTGCAATCCCACAGTGTGCTCCACATCCAGAAGACCAGAGCTGTCGCCACCCGGGGTAGCGCTGTGTGAAGCAGCAGCTACCGCATAGGAAGGGGTGAGAGGGCGGTCTTCCCCTGGCTCATCTGGACTTTTGTGGGGGGTTAACGTGAGACCGCGATGGGAGAGCCACATCAGTGCGATCCCCACCGGGAATCAGCTTATTGCACGCTGGAGCTGGGCAAGAAGGGGAGGAGTTCCCTCCCAACTTAGCGGCTCCCACCGCATATGACCAAGGAGCGGGGAACCGACTTAATCGGCGACCGTGCCATCCCCAAAGGAGCTGGGGAGCAGCTTAGTGGCAGGAGAAGCTCAGTCCCTGGAAGAGCCGGGAGCAGACTTACCCGAGGAAAGAACCAGGAACAAAGAGGCTCCCTTTGGAGTCCCTGGACACAGCCTGGATAACCTTCAAGGTAGGCGGCAGGGGAGAGGCCTTGCTAGAAGCCAGCCTAGAAGTCTCAGCCCTGGAACTATCTGCCTGATGTTCCTGCTCCTGTTTTTCCTTCTTATGCTTGGAAGGAAAGGAAGAGGAAGAAGAATTCCTTATCTTTTCCATCTGTTTTTTCTAAGGAGACTAGACGAGATTTTAAGAGGCAAGTCTCCAGAGCCGGCTGCCTCAGATTCAGGGTGGCCTGGTTAAAGGGCTGACAGTCTGGGCAGGTAACCATGGGATGGTCTGGGCCTAAACAGATGATGCACCAGTGATGGTCCTTATGCAGGATCTGGGTGCCACAGGATTTGCATCTTTTTATATGGCAGAGACGACATAGAACTGCTAGAATTGTGCGAAATCGGAAGAGTTTAGAAAGGGGGGAGAGACTGCGATCCCAGAGTCTACCGAAGGAAGCTACACAAGGCAACAGCGGGAAAGAACTGGTGGGTGGGTGCAGGAATCACCCACTATATAGGGTCACGCTGACGTCACATGATGACCGGTGGGCGGTCCCCCATCAGGCATTGCTGGAAATGTCCGCCATTGGGTCCTGACGCCAGGTGGCGCTAGTTCTACATGTTATGACATACTGCAGGAACCCTCTCGAAGTAAGATCGATCATTACAAGTGTATTGGTGAAAGTAAATCACTTCCCAAGTGTGAGCAAAGACATTAAGAGAACTCTGGTAGGGTGCAGAACGGTAGGATAATGTGACTCTCCAGAAAAGTAGAAGGTTTTGATACAAAAGGTCCGTCGGCCCTGAAAGTTAAGGCACTGGACGCCACACTGGCGACCTGGGTTCAGGAATGGACTCCGGCCATTTGGGGGCGCGGTGGGAGAGGAAGGGGGATGACAATCCCGCTGTCTGGCAACCCTCAGTGGAGACTGGGGTTTCGCAGCAATTGGGATCCAGGCCAACAGGAGATTGGCCAGCAGCAGCACTCCTGTGGGCGGGCACAGCACTGCCAGGCCGGGGGAGAGAAGAGACAAAAGGAAAAATCCCTGTTCTTGGGGATAGCGACTGCACCACACCCGATGAGCCACACTCCAACTGCCAGGCTCTCTTCTCACCAGGGCCGCCCACCCAGACAGACAAATTAGATTTACAGATAGAGCATCCTGGGTGGATAGGGCAGCCCTACCTCAGATGGTGCAGAACCAGAGGATCTGTCAGGATGGTGCAGGTGCGGTGAGAGGCTTCAGGCAAGGAGATGGAGCTCATGGTGGCGGTGGCTGCCCAAGAGTTCCCCAAAGTACAGAGCATACACAGAGTTTGCGGGGAAGGGGAGTTAAATGAAACAAAAGGTTTCATTAAGCAATAGTTGGTGCAACAGAGGGGGCAGAAATTCAGAAAAGGCCAAAAAAAAAAAAAAAAAAAGAAAAGAAAAGGAGACTGAAGGTGCAGGATCTCAGACACCGATTAGGCCATCCCAGCACATAAGTACGCTAGGAAATCAGGCCTTGATTAATATGCTGCAAGACAGCCTACTGGTCAGGAAATTCATATGGCAAGCTGCCATTCCGGGTATGATGCCAACTTAGAAATGGTAGGCAGAGTGAGAATTAGGGAGTCACTGGGGTCCAGTAACCATAACACTCATATGGTTCAGGCTGGCCCTGGGTACCACTATACCCTAGGTCAAAGGATGGGTTTCTGGATTTCAGAAGCGCAGACTGACCAGAGAAGGGAACTAGTCAAGGATAAACTGGAGAGAGAGACACACAAAATCAAGACGGTGCCTTGTGATCCTCTAGGGAGGAAGGGAGCATCATCTGGCACAGACCACAGCCCATGACATGTGCCGTTCTCGGGCATTAGAAGCACAACACGTGTGGCTCTGCCCATGACATCTTTAAGATGGCACGTGACGCAATGCGTGAAGCCGGGAGCTTGAGTCGCTTCATGTTCCATCTTCCGCTGCTGGAGAAGTATTGAGGAATACAGCAAAAGAAGTCGTTTCTGAAGGGAAAAAAAAAAAACCAAACACAACTAAGTTCACCAATGGCACACTTGAGACCCCAGAATGCAGAGATGTGTAGGAGACCTAACTCTTCCAGCAGAAAGGAAGCTCTTATGTCAAAGAAACCCTTATGTCACGGGGCAGATCAGGAAGATTCACCACCTGGGTGGTGGGAGCAGCTCAGTTTAAAGACATTTCGATGAATCAGTACTTCCAGTGGAACAGCAGGTAGGGGAAACAGGGCAGACTAGGTGGGTCAAGAGGTCCTTGTCTGCTGACAACCTCTATGTTTCTATGCAACTGCCACTGTGTGGGTAAGTGAACTATATTTACGTACGTCCCTAGAATAGTGTTTCAATTGCTTTTAACTTGCCTCACCTCACCCTCACAGAAACAGTCTAGACAGATTCTGGTCTCTGGACTCCAACCAGGCTACAGTACGGACCCCCGGTCACCAATAACCTATTCCAGCCAGTGACCATGGCTCCCTTATCCTTCTCGTGTTCCTTGACTTTAGTACATCAGCTTTTGCCACCAATTACCCCAAACGCCATCTTAAAGCAGCAGTGCATAACTTCCTGTGAAAATTAAACCTGTACTCTGTATTCTATACTGGATCATCCTTTTTCCGTCTTGTAAGAGGTCACTTGTCCCTATTTTGAATCTGCATTAGGATATTTTTTTTTTTTTTTTTAAGATTTGTCCCATAAGGGCAAGGAACAATGCCTGTCTCCTATATGCTACCTCACTCTAGTCACAAGAAATGTTAAACGGATGTTCCGAAACAGCCAAGAACACTGATGGAAACCAGGGGATAGCCACACTACCAGAACCAATTTTCATTACAAATGTTGCAACAGAATATGTTTCAGGAGAAAAAGGTTGATATCAAATGGTATAAAAAGAGGTATACTGGTTGCGAATTTACAACATGCACTGCTGCTTTTACTGCCTCACATTCTGTAGCAGTTGCTAGAGTACTCCCCTCTCCTGGTTCCATTCCTATTGTCAGTTTAAACTTTTTTTTTTTTTTTTAATAGAAAGAATATGAACAATCTTTATCTTCAGCTGCTAGTCGGATACTTTAGAACAGGGGTTCTCAAATGGTGAGGCCAGCCTCCTTGGGGAGGCCCCAACCTGTTCCAGGGGAGGCTCAACAAGTCTTGAAAAAGAATTATATTTCAATTTTGAACTTTATAGATTTTGTGTGAAAGGGATAAGGTAAACTGAGAGGATAATAGTAGGTGAATTTATGTATTTATTCACAAGTCTGTGACCAGGGAAGGTACTGTATCCTGAGCCATGGCATATTTCAGGTGTACCCAGGGAAGGGTAGTGAGAGAATACAATTCATAATGTAACTATGAAACACTCAAGCAATACAAAATGAATACAAATGCAAACAAATTAAGAACAATAAACTAACAATGTGAGGAACAACTGATCAATTAGATTGGCAGCAGAACTGTCCAAATACAAGAGTTAACCATACAGGTACTAGGAATAAGAGCAGGAGGGAGCAAAATGATCCCTGAGAATTTGCTTAGAGTGGGGTGAGGCAGAGGTCGGCAGGAAGGTTATTCCAGTTAGGGGAAACAAAAAAAACAGTCTGTCCCATGAAGGTATGGCAGTAAGGGAAACAATGGTTCGAGAGTCAAAATAATGGAGCAAGTAGGTTGTCCTGTTTGGGGGATTACAATAAACTTAATAACGTGAGAGACAGCTATGCAAAGAGGTTTCAATTTATTCCTCATGTACTGTGAAAAGTAGGCTATTTTTCAATGGGGAGGCCCAAAAATATTTTAGTATTTTCGGGGAGGCTCAAGATCTTTTCCATGGATTAGGGGAGGCTCACTATGACAAAGTTTGAGAACTGTTGCTTTAGAAACTGCACGTTTTTTTTCTGCATCTTTTTATCCTCAGGTCAGGCTAAGCCTGGCAACCTACCAATCCTGCCAGCCACAACCCCCACTAACCACACTGGCAGAGATCTGCGCAGTGCTGGCGCAAAGTACATCAACTACAATCCCAACGGCCTTGTGTTTTTCTTTTTCGCAATTTTTGCCCATGCCTTAACCCTACCACCTCTTGTGTGGTATGAACCAGGTCTTCTAGTGTCTCACATACCCATGCTTCATATGGAGAAGCAGGCTCCCCCTAGCCCACCAAATGGGTTGCCATGGTGGCAGAACCCAATGCCAGCACTCCACAGGCTCAGAGGCCTTGCACCAGTGTTGGTGACCAATGCTAGCACTCAAGTCCACGCCTGGTCCCAGAGTGATTAACTTGGAGAATTCCACCAGAGGAAGCAACATTCGAATCATAGCCACACTGGAGGGTGCAAAGATTAGCCTAAATTAGCTTTACAACAATGGCTCTCAGATTCATTTGGTGTGGCTGCAGTACATTTACAGAAAATAAACTGCATTACACCCCCAACACACCATGGGTATGGACCCCCTCCAAGTGAGAACTATCAAGAAAGAACTAGGAGATTCCGCTGAATGGGACAAGATTCTTCAGACAGCCAAGTAAATATCCTAAAATGGGCAGGCCAAACTATATGCATCTTCACAGACTCAAGTTCTTCCACAAGGTCTGAAAGGAAATGTTCTGACAGAGTGACAGGGCAGCTGAGGGAACTGGGTACACACCACTTCCTTATGTTCCCTTCCATGTTGAAAATAATGTATAGGAGCAAGACCCACATGTTCTCGGACCTCCAGGAAGCTAGCAAATGGGTGAAGAAAATCTGGAGCACGCTCAAGGATGGAGAGGGGTCTGACAAAGACGACTAATGGTCTGTACACTAGGGCAGGTACTCAATGCACACCCTGACACGGTTACTGTAAAAAGGGGGGAGGGGGAGACAAATGGACAAGTGGAACACCCTGCCAGAGGAAGTGGTGGGGGCTGAACCAATCACAGGATTTAAGAATGCATGGGATAGACATAAGGGAATTCTGGAGGTCAGGGGTAAGGGACAACAGCCTTCTAGGAAAACAAAGTGAACTCACATGCTCAAATGGGAAGACTGGGTGGGCCAGAGGTATCTATGTACAGGGGGTGGAACATGTGTGTGTCAGTGCCACAAGTTTGTGACAGGCTTTTAGAAACCAGACAAACATCCGAAGACATCCTAGGAAGTACAATCACAGATAAACACCTTAGCAAGAAGGGGGGCTGCCACCAGCGCCCTTCAGGGAGCAGACGATCAACCCTTTGCCTGAACCTTGCTGGAGAAATCCCACGACACTGGACAGAGAGATGGACGAGGGCTTGATCCCCAAAGGGGTAAAGCCAGTGCAGAAGATATCACCAACTCTCCTGTAAGTCTCTTTTGTAGCAAGCTTCCAGAACTCATCAGGCTGTGGCTGTGGCTGACTGTTGCTGAGCAGCTTCCCTTCACAAAATGTTTGCGCTCAGAAGCTAGAAAGAGGTGGAGCTTCTAAGGCTCTGGATGAAAATCAATCTGCTCCTAATGAAAGATATGGTCTGTTTTGAAGCAGTTCTGATTACCAGGCTCGTGTGAGCCATCGTGGCATGATAAGAATCAGAGTTGCTAGCTCTCTCAAGTTCTCACAGAACCTTCTGTATCAATCAGCCACAACAGAAATACATACAGTGCATTGTCCAGCCAAGTTACGGAGGTGCAGTAAACTGCCAATGACTGGCTGCCCAGGTATCTGCCAAAGTACCAGGAAGCTTTGTGCTGAAACAAAAAAAGAAGCTGTGCACAAAAACAGGTCTGACAGATGT